>JARTUT010001120.1:0-24784 GCA_030674115.1 Micraspis discolor | reverse complement strand
ATATCAAATTGAGGAAAGCAAGATTAAATAAAAGTTCATGCGTTTGTGAATTATCTTCACTTAAGGATTTAGCCAACCGAGCCGTCTCAGATTCCTCCCTAAGAACTTCCTTTAAAATTCGTTTTAATGAAATCGATGATGTTCGTGAAGAATTTCATAAGCAGCATCAAACTGTCACGGGTATTCTTTTGCAGGGCGATAATGATTCCGAACTTATAAGTGAAGAAACAATTAGAAAAGAATTTCAGGATACGTTTTTTTCCGTTAAAACAATGTATTCAGAATTATTTGATCCAAATGGCGATTCTTTGAATATGTCGGCACAAGCAAGTTTAATTCAAAAACAAAGTCTTGGGTCTTGTGCTACAGATTGTACACCAAATGTTCGTCTTCCGCAAATAGAAATTAAAAAGTTTAGAGGGGATTACACGCAGTTTGTAACATTTATTGATGTTTTTGACGCTTTGGTTCATAATAATAACTCTTTGAGTGAAATTGAGAAATTTAATTACTTGATTTCTTCTCTAGAAGGTCCGCCACTTTCCTTAGTACGCACTTTACCTATGAGCTCTGGCAATTACCAAATAGCTTACGATTCTCTAGTCAGTCGGTTTTCTAATGAAAGGTTGAGAGCTCAAGCACATTGGAACGCTATTGAAAATACTTCCAAAATTAGTTGTTATAATGAATCTGCCCTTCGTAAGTTACTCAATACTTTCAAAAAAGAAGAAGAAAAGCGTGTCTCGTGACATGAAACAAATAATTGAAACATTTATAAAAAATGATTAAGGGAACGAATATATAAGGGCGGTGAGTGCCCTTTCAAATAGGTAGAGGGCAAAGTTTAACGATTGGCCTCTTTAAGAAGCCGTTGTTTGTCTTGACAGAAGCAATTCGACTACTTTCGTCAGGTGCATTAGATAATGATGCAATCCTTCCTAAAACCCATTGACAGGGAGGAACTCTTTCGTCCTTAATGAGGACCAAATCTCCAATCTTTGGAGGGTTTTAATCAGAGGCAAACCATTTTGAACGTTGTTGCAAGGTGTGTAAGTATTCGCGATGCCAACGTTTCCAAAAATCTTGTTGCATGCGTTGAATAGTTTGCCATCGACTAAGGCGATTTAACGGAAGTTGGGTGACATTGGGATGGGGTAAGGCAGTCAGTGGTTCGAGGGTGAGAAAATGCCCAGGTGAGAGGGCGGACACGTCTTCTGGGTCCGAAGACATTGCTTCAAGGGGTCTAGAGTTCAAAATTGCTTCAATCGAACATAAGATGGTGTAAAATTCCTCGTAAGTTAAGATTTGGGAGCCCATGACACGAGTCAAATGGGACTTAACAGATTTGACCCCTGCCTCCCACAGACCCCCCATATGTGGAGCTGAAGGAGGATTGAAGTGCCATTGGATTTGTTCGCGTTCAGCTGAATCCTTCATGTATTCACCAAAATTGGTGCCACAATCTGAGTACAAGTCATCCACTCTACCTCGTCGAGCAATAAAGCGTTGGAGCGCAGATAAGAAGGTTTCTGTCGATAGGTCTGTGGCTAATTCTAAATGCAACGCCTTTGTTGCGAAACAAACAAATAAACAAACATAGGCCTTCATAGCTTTAACACCTCTATGGCGATTCAGAGTTATTGAGAATGGACCTGCGAAATCCACTCCGCTATGGCTGAACGGCTTCACCTGAGAAACCTGCGTCGAAGGAAGAGAACCCATAGGGGGTTGAAAGGATTTGGGTTTATTTTTGAAGCATACCAAACATTTGTTCAGTACAGAAGATATGGCGCCTCTAGCACTAAGAATCCAAAATCTCTGTGCTATTAGGAAGCGAAGAGTGCGAAGGCCAGCGTGTAAATATTTTTTATGATACAGTTCGATGATGAGCGATGTGAGACGACCTTTATTGGGCAAAAGTAAGGGATGTCTGGAATCAAACGTTTTTGTTCCATCGAAAGCAATCGCGGCATCCACTTGGAAAAAACCTTTTTCATGCTCAATTTATCATGAAGGATAGTAAATTCACTTCCATATGATATCTGTGTCATCTCATCAATCTCACGGAGCTTCACTTTATGATCTTTCATTATAATTTTTGTCACTTCACTCACATTTTCCGGTGTAACGGTTTCCACAGGTCTACCCAAGCGTTCCGATTCATTTGTGTCGGTACGACCACGTTTAAATTCGGCAATCCACCGATAAATCGTTGCTTTTTGATGGACAAGAGTCCGGGTAACATTTTTCAATCCATTGTTTCATCATAACACGAAACTCGGTTTTTTCCAAACTACAAAACGACTCAATAACTCAGCTGTTTCTGGTCCGATTGGCTTAAAATTTTGACACGTTTCAAGTAAAGGTTAGTACTCTAGAAAGACGTGGTTACTGGTTTACTACGAGCGCCATCTCTGGGTTAGTCTCGGGACTTATTGATCCATGTAGTATTTCATCAATAACACTATTTGTGATTCGACAATTGTTTCAAACGCATGCAAAAGTGTATAGATCCTCATGGGAAATACTTTTACAAATAGTAAAGCGATTTTCAATGATTAATATATGTTTTTGTTCTTTAATCCCGAAATTTGAAAGACAACCCTCGTAATAACCGTCACTATTCGCCTTCAGTTATTCAATCATTGCATCTCATGATTATTCATATTCTCAATAAAAAAACTTTCCACAGAAGAGTAATAATCCTATCTCGAAATGAAAGATATCAAAACAAATTCGAAAATTATGTAATATGTATAACTCCCTACACACCGTTAAACAAAATTCTGTGTTCCACGTCATATAAATAAAACTTATTAGCGGTGACTTCAAGGGAGCATCAATAAATCACAATTCTCGAGATGTTTCCCCTGACTCTCCAACCACATAATAATTCAGATCGTTGAAATTCCCAGTGGAATTTGTGGTAGTGTTGTCCATCAAAAACCATTTAAAAATTAATAAATTCAATAAACTGTGCTACAAGTTCATTAGTGTGTAAATATGCAACGCTAGTTTTTGGAAACTTTATTACCAAACAAATTATCTTTATTTATTACATTCTCCTATGTTAATTTATAACAAGATAGAGGGTTTCCTAGGATACATGTCCACACGTTCCTATGGTATCTTTGATCTTTGGTTGTGTTGAACATATTTTCTAAAATGTAATAATGCATATAAAGGATGATTATGAATGTCTCCTGTGGATGTACTAGTATGTACCCAAGGAAATATATTGTTGTAGATGAAAAATGATAGACCCACTCGAAGGACTGAATTATGATATTCTGGTTGAGGCATGGCCATGTTATAATCTCTTGTGAAACTGTCCCTTTGAAATATGATCAATTGAATTATTATTTGGATATCAAAAAGACGCCAAGTATCATATTTGAATTCAATAAAATTATCACATTTTATTTGTTTCCAAAACATTTTTAAAAACTACATAACGTGGTTACTTCTAGTTTGTATTTTTAATGGAAAACATACGGTTCTTTTGATGTGAGGTGCCTACCTCATAATCAAATTTAATGTGGTACTCGAAGATTAATTTCTCATGCTGACGGCAGGTACTCAGATAACAAAAAATAATTGAATTATATAGTATATAAACTCAATACAGATCTTTAAGTAAACTTTAAGAAGCAGAGCATAACATGAACATGAAATTATTAGATACTTATCTTGGTAATTACTAGTGGTCTATTAAAAATTATGAACTTGCATTATCTAGAGTTCTTTCTAGTTTTTAGAGGACAAAGTACCTGCTAATAATCGCAAAATTACGTTGAGCAAGATTAAGATACCGAAAGTACTTTTGACATCCTCTATGTCCCATTTTGAACCTGTAAATTGGAGTGTCTTTATTATATTTATTATAAAATACAAACGTCAAAGATACAAAGGTGCCTTACATATTTCGGAATTAGACAACCCTAGTGTTGCAATCTGCCAATTGACTGCTCTATCATAAATGTGTTGTTTACTGTAACATGAAAGATTCATCTCGTTCAAAAAATAGAATAAAATCGTGAACACTTTCGTGTGATCATTTTTTACCACATACGACGTGGATTAACTCAACAACAGTGCATCGATGAACTTAATTCAATTATTGGCGATGAAGCTCCATCAAGGACCAGTGTTTTCGATGGTATGGTGAATTTAACCGAGGTTGTAGTTCACTTCATGACGAATTTCGTGAAGGTCGTTCGAAATCAGTTTTTGCTCCGAAAACCATTGATGCTGTGGGCCAACTCATATTGCAAGATCGCCATCTGATCTATCGTGAGATTGAAACAACCCTAGGCATTAGTGGAACCAGCATACATTGAATATCGCATGAACATTTGACCGTCAAAAAAATGTATTTGATTTGTTTAAATAATACCTACTACATAGATCAATAAGTCCCGAGAGTAACCCAGAGATGGCGCTCAAAATAAACCAGTAACCACGTCTTTCTAGAGTACTAACCTTTACTTGAAACGTGTCAAAATTTTAAGTTGATCGGACCAGAAACAGCTGAATTATCGAGGTTGGAGTGAAGTCGTTTTTGTAGTTTGTTTAAAAAATGTAAAAAACCGAGTTTCGTGTTCTGATAACACATTGTTTTTCAATGGGTAAAAACACCGTGCAAGCGAAACAATGGATTGAAAAATTTTACCCGGACTCTTGTAAATCGAAAGCAACGGTTTGTCGGTGGTTTGCCGATTTTAAACGTGGTCGTATCGAGACAAATGACGCGGAATGCTCGGATAGACCTGTGGAAGCTGTTACAGCTGAAAATGTGAGTGAAGTGACAAAAATTATAATGAAAGATCGTACCTAGAGTGAAGCACCATGAGATTGCTGAGATGACACAGATATCATATAGAAGTGTATTTACTATCCTCATGATAAATTGAGCATGAAAAAGGGTTTTTCCAAGTGGGTGCCTCGATTGCTTTCGATGGAACAAAAACAGCAACGAGTCGATGATTCAGAAAGCTGTTCACCGCTATTTACTCGCAACAAAAAAGATTTCTTGCGTCGTTACGTGGCCATGGACGAAAGATGGATACATCACTACACTCCAGAGTCGAAGCGGCAGTCATCCGAGTGGCGCACAGCTGGCGAAAGCCGTACGAAGCGCCCGAAAACGCAGCAGTCAGCTGGCGAAGTCATGGCGTCAGTTTTTTGGGATACGCATGGCGTAATTTTCATTTACTACCATTGACTACGAAAAAGGTAAATCGATAAACAATGATTATTATATTAACTTGCTGATGCGTTTGAAGGAGGAAATCGCAAAAAAATGAAAAACTGCAGAGAAAACAAATCCTGTCACAAGTCGATGAAAACAATGGCAAAATTGAACGAATTAGGCTTTGATCTGCTTCCCCACCCCCATACTCGCCAGATTTAGTCCCCAGTGACTACTGGTTCTTTGCTGATCTTAAAAAATGCTCCAGGGAAAAAGATTTGGCTCAAATGAGGAGGTCATCGCTGAAACTGAAGCTTATTTTGTAGCGAAAGATAATTTTTTTCATAAACATGGTATTGAAAAATTTTAAAAGCGTTGGAACGATTGTATCGTCCTTGAAGGTGATTATGTTGATGAATACAAAAAAATTTTACAAGAAAAATTTTGTGTTCATTGTTAGTCTCGGGACTTATTGATCCATGTGTTATATTTAACTATTTCGTTAATTTCAACTATAAATTTGTGGAGCAGAAAGGGGTAATTTTTGTGTACTTGTTTCTAATGTAACACTGAGCTTTTGATTTGCCTGAATAAATATATATGTATAAGTTGGCTCGATCTTCCAATATCGATCGAGCAAGTTATTCATTTATGAGGGACAATAAACACAAGAGGTTGAATAATCATAATATGAATGGGGTCGCTGTCCTATAATTACGCTTTCGGGGTAGCTCGAAGGAACAAAAACATGTATGAGCAACCCTTGAAGACACCTGCCTGATTTGGCTAAATGGAAAACGTAGGTACATTAAAATGAAGACTCACGCAATGCCTCAAGTGAGCTTTGATGTTCTGTCAAAGGGAATTTTAAAAACAGCTGAATAAGGATTATCGATCCTTCAGAGTCGTCTCAAGAAATTGGATGATGACTTAAATCTTAATTAAAATTTATGAATGAGGAGCAACTCGATTTCTCTACTATTTTTCGAGATCTTGAAGAAATACTTATTCTAGCTGCTTCAGTCCGAGGGTAGGTACAAAAGTTCGTGAAAGGTAGGAGATGAAATGGGTACACAATCTAAGTGCCATTATAATCTCCCACATTTTCTCGGTCACCTTGTATACCAACTATATTTTGAATAATTCTTTTTAATACAACGGGTTACATTGAAGCTCAAATATTTCGAATTATTTCAATAACAATGTTCACCTTCACAAAATCATTTCCGGGCGAAGTAGGTATTCTTCCCTTTCTACGGCACTGGGTTTAATCTGGAAATCAATCATTCAAATGAAAACTAGCCATAGAATAGGAAAGGACAGGAAGAAAGAAGAGTAACCTTTAGGAGAAAACAGGGGTGTGTATATGTATGTACAGACAAATGCCATGGTCCAAGCCGACTCAACAAAGGATCGCAAGATGTTTCTCTTATTTGAGGGGTAGATTTCATCTACTGTGGTGGATTTCATCTATGCCAAAAGGGGACGCAGTGTTGAGTTGTATTGTTCAGAAATTCTAGGGGTAAATTTTCGAAATAAAACGCTTGATTGAAGATGATAAGGAAGCTATTCACGTTCGTTGACCTTTTTTCAATACAGGGTGTCCAGAAACTCAATGATAACCTGGCGAAAGGTCAAAGTGCATTAGTTATAAATAGAAATTAAGACCAAGTCCCTTAATTAAGCCACAAAAATTTTAATTTGTTAACCTTAGTCGCATTTCGAAATACACAGATTATAATTTTCACAATTTAACTGAGATTTTTTTCAATATTTTAATCTCAATTGACAGTGTTTTCAATCGCCACCACAAATCAAAGTTATTGTAAACTATGAGTATAAATCAAATTTGGAGCAAATAGGTTTGCAAATATCGCAGAAATCGACCAGCTAGAAATTTTTGAAAGAATAACCCCAAACAATACCACATATACCAGTGTTACTGCAACTTATTATTTTCATTAAATTTGTTAATTTCATTCATTTTGTTCCAAGTTGCTTGCTCGTTTCGTGCGGCCCACGTATGTTCATTTCATTTTCCCGATTGACGCGTAACATATGTTGGAGCATATGACCTATGTCGAACAAAGACAAAAAAGTGCGAAATCGTCGTTCATCCACACATCGTCGTGCAACACTTTCTTCGCAATCAATGAATTTCTCAATTTCTACAAATTAGAACTCTGGTGAAAAAAGTGACTATTTCTCGCTCGTGAGTGACACGTTGCTTCAGCCGTACTGTGAAACCAGGTAGGCAAAAGTCAGTGCTCCACATTCGATTTTCTTTCGGGTCATTTTTTCTTATCAGAATTTCATTGTTAATTTTATTTCGTTTTCGTTTAGTTTTCAAAGGCCCTTGTCGTGCCATTTTGGTCCTTCGAGCCGGATATTTTCGAACCGCGTTTTCAAAATTATTGCGATCAAGCATTTTGGAATTTTTTCATTTAGTTTTTTCATTTGCATTTATTTCAATCGGTCGATATTCACGTAACCTCAAAAACTTGACAAGATATCGAACACATTCATAAATTCTGTGATCGCTGATAAATTTCTGCGCATGTTGTAGAATTTAGCTTTCATTTTCATTAAATAGACAACTCTTCCTTTGTTTTTCTCATCTATGCTCATAACCTTGATTCAAAACATAAACAAAGATAGACATTCTTGTTTTTGTTTATTTACATTTCATTGTTTTCAACTCAATTTTCAATTTAATAGATTCAATCTTAATTATTTACTTTATTAATTAATTTAGTTCTTTTCAATCGGTTAGTCTATTTACTCTTTTTTCAAAATTACTCAAAACAAAATTCATATTGTTTTCTGCAGTATACCTTGAATAATAATAATGGCGACAAAATTGAAACAACTCAAAGCTCGTCGTCAAATTGTTATTGATGATCTCGAGGAAATTCTGAATTTAGCACAATTCGCTGTCACTGATGAAAGTCTCCACGTAAGATTCAAATTAAGATGTGAAATACTTGAGGATATTCTCGTGGACTTTCAAAATTTACATACGTCAATTGTCTCTATGATTGTATCTTCCGAAGAAACGGAATTGAACACTGAGAAGGTTATTCGAACAGCCTTTATGGATAATTATTACACCATCAGAACAACTTATGTTAATTTATTTCCTGTAGTAAACATTCCAGTAAAAAACCAAGACAGTTGCTCTATCAGTTCGCCAAATGTTAAACTTCCAAAGAGAGTATTGCCCATTTTCAATGGGAATTATAAAGAGTGGCCTACTTTTTTCGATATGTTCCAAAGTTTGGTACATGAAAATTCTAACTTGAGTCAAATAGAAAAGTTTCAATACCTCCTTAGTTCACTTTCTTCTCATGCTTTAAATTTAGTTAAAGGGTTTCCGTTGACTGCTGAAAATTATGAAAGCGCTTTTCAGACATTGGCGGAAAGATATCAAAATAAAAGACTTCTCGCTAATACGTGTTGGAAGGAAATCTGTAATGTTCCAAAGCTACAGGGTGATTCAGCTAAAGACCTTAGGCGAATTCTAGAGGTTTTTGCGGAGAACTTATCGGTATTAAGGAATTTAGGTTTACTCGTTGACCAGTGGGACTTTGTTTTATTTCACATTCTCATTCAGAAATTAGATTCAGCAACGATCAAACGTTTTGAATTACAAGAATGTTCAACCGATATTCCGTCGTTTGTCAATTTGCGAAATTTCCTGACAAATCAGTGTATAGCCTTGGAGGCAGTAGCTCTTTCTCTTCCGTCGAAAACTCATTCAGTTTCGAATTCTCAAGTTTTGAAATCTAGTTCTCTCTCAATGAATAAAAGAAATTCGACTCTTCTCGTTCAAACGGAAACTGAATCATTCAAGAAACGTATAACCTGTAATTATTGCAAGTTAGCTTTTTATATTTCGGAATTGAACAAACCTAGTGTTGCAATCTGCCAACTCACAGCTCTATTCATTTTTGATATTATAGGTAGTCAGAACGTTTTGACATACGAGCGCTATTTGTGTTGTTTACAGTAACTGAAAAGATTCATCTCGCCCAAAAAAACGGAATTAAATCGTGAAAATTTTCGTGCCATTATTTTTTTTTACAAATTTCGACAAGGATTAACCAGAGATATAGAGTGGGGAGAATGATCTTCGAGATGCGCGAAGAGGCTAATTTTTCGTCCTCCATTTTTATACTTTCGGTTCATTGGCTTAGAAAGCAGTGTATCTGAGGGATAGTTGGTATAAAATTAAAAAGAAAATGAAATGTATAGAGCATATCAATTTCTTAGATACATCTTTTGCGTCAGAATCTACACTCAGAATAGCAGTCCAAACTGCCTCATATCAACTGATTTTGGGAAACTAAAAAGAATCATTTTACTTTGGAAAGTAAACAACACGCCACTGAGCATATAAACAATGCCAAGCGGCATGATCAGTCGGATAATTTCAATAAAAACTTGCGTATAAAATGATATTTCCTCGACCTTCTTTGTTTTATAGTTTTTACACGTTTTAACAATACAAGACATGTTGTCTAGTATCGGAGTATCTATCAGCACAATGTAAAATTCGAGCAATTTCTAATTCACCTGACAAGTACGTCAACCTAGAACAGCAGACTACAAAAGTATAAAAATGGTCGAAATTTGACATAAGAATTTAGCCACCAACTTTGGATGCGCAGTGGTCGAAGCGTATTCTCCCCACTCTATATCTCTGGGATTAACTCAACAACAGTGCATCGATGAACCTAATTCAATTTTTAGCCCGCTATTGTACTTTTGGTAACGTTATAATAAAACTAGTTTTTCAGAATACACCTTATATTTAATTACAATGTGATTAAATAAGAACTTATTTAATAAAATTTCCACATTTATTGTGTTTCAAGAATACAGGGTGTAACTAAATAAGTGTAAAATAATTAAGGAGATGATTTCTCATCGAAAAAAAGATAGGGTCTTTCATATAAAGAAACATTGGAACATCCCTTGTTGAGATACTGCCCCTCAAAGGGAGTACATAAAATTTGTGTAACAATTTTTTTCACAAGCACAAAAAATGTTACAATATTGAAATTAACCTAACGTTTCCTACTAGCAAAAAGACACTTATCCAGTTGTTTATTTGGTTTACCCCATGGTTGTAAGGGTGGGAAACGCAACCCCTAAAGTTTATTTCCAATGTAACCTTTTGTCTTATTATTTGTTTACCATTTAAAAATTCATTTCCGATAGCCTGTTCCATTCAAACAGAAAATGTCTCCTGACTTTTTTGCCTAAAATAAACCAGTTCGCAGCAAAAAATTATTTTACGAACAACTACAGAGATAGGTACATCGTCATAAATGCAAAAATAAATAAATAACCAAATAAATAACTGGATAACTGTTTTTTGCTAGTAGGAAACTTTAGGTTAATTTCAATATTGTAACTTTTTTAGTGCTTGTTAAAAAAATTGTTACAAAATTTTATGTACTTCCTTTGAGGGGTTGTATCTTAACAAGGGATGCTCCAATGAAGTTTTTTTATATGAAAGATTCTATCTTTTTTTCGATGAGGAATCACCTCCTCAAATATTTTACACTTATTTAGTTACACCCTGTATTGTAACACTACATTATGCAACAATTGTTTCGTCAAATTTTTGGCTTCTTCAGGCGAGTTCGATGTTAAACTACTCCAGAAAAATTGAGTCTTCTTTATTTATACCACAAGATGGAAGAGGGGGAACGGTATTCTGAATGATTCTGGGATTTTTTATGGCATGTTTATCAATGGTGATCTGTTGGCATCCGTTTGGTCATTAAGTAAGATATTTTCAGTCCCTCCGTAAGCGGGCGAGCAAGGCGTGTGTATCTATATGATTTTTCAATTTTATAAATAGAAATACCAATAATATAATATATATATATATAACAATAATTCAATAGGTTGTTTATTTTTTCCCACTATAATGAGGGCACCTTTTCTAGAGAACATTCAGCATATTTAGCGCAAGGGAGAATTTATGGGGGTACTGGGGGTAATTCACCTTCCCCCCGGAAAAGAGTTTTTCACACTAACGGCCAGTTTCTGAAAGGATGATCAAATCTCATGTCAACTAACACAACGATCATCTTGACAGAGATGTCGAATCAATTTGAGTTTCCGAAAGGATGTTCAGTCCATATTTAACTAATCTATGATCATTTTCAGTTGACATGAGGCGACCCTGTTGCCAGACTGTCCAACCACAGATTCTCCGATAAAAACTAATATTCTGTGATTAAAGAGGTTAAGATATCAGTGTTTTGTGGTTAAGATTTTAAAATTATCCGATAACTGATGTTTAAATTTTAACACCCTTATAATTTTCCTCAAGTGACCATAAAAAAATACCTGGTTGAACTTGCTTACAACTGTTTCTTACGATAGATTGCATTTATGAATCGTTTAGCGGCTTAACTGTACCTCTGGTGTATTAAAATACATATGTTGTTTTTCAACTGAAAAATTTATCATAAATAGGTCAATAAAATGAAAAATATCGTTTTGATTTGAAGTATTCAAAATAATTGAGCAAACAACCTTGTTCATACATCATCCAATTTTATTATTTTATCACAGTACACAGAAGTAAAAACAATGAAATGAAATTTGGTGTAATTGGATTTATAGAATGTTTTCAGTCTATAAATAAGAGTAGATTAGAATATAAATTTATTTGAGCTATTATAACAACTGTTCCTCAACGCACTACTTTTACTTCATAGGATTTTTGTGACGGATTGTATGACCTTTGATCCGAGTCTTCTTCCACAATTATTATTGAACATTGAAATGTGTTGATACTAACAAAGATCTGACTGATATATTTTCATCATTTGTAGAAGTATTTGGGGATCATCTGGGAAGTTCTCTCCGATATCAAAGTCTGCTACGTCTTCATTATGAACTAATGCCAAATTGTGCAGAACACAACATGCCACTATGATATTCATGGTTGTCTCCATTTTCAGCCTAATTCCCATAGACAAACAAGGAAAACGTCTCTTCAAGACACCAAATGTTCTTTCAACAGTATTCCTCGTTTTGATCTGTGCTCTGTTGTACGTTTGCTCACCGGGAGTTGATGGCCTCAGAAATGGAGTCAATAAATATGAGCGACAAGGGTAGCCACTGTCCTCCAATAAATAATCCCTGCGGGATCACAAATCACCTAAACATTAAGAGAAAAGTATCCCTTTCTATTTCTGAAAAGCTCACCTTGTGGACCTCCAGGTGACTGTATTTTTATATGTGTGCAGTCTACACATCCAATCACGTTCGAAATGAACTTATAGAATAAAATTCTGATTTGATTCTATTCCGTTCATCCTCTGTTCTTGGCATAGATATGAACTGGGGTCGAAGTTCAGCAATGACTCTAGATACTTTTTTAATTATTCTACATGCTGTAGTTTTACGGACCCTTATATGGTCAGCTACTGTTATTTGGAATGCTCCTGTTGCAAAATAGCTTATTGTTAGAAGTACTTGTTCCAAGGCAGTAACTGATTTGTTCCTTGATGTTAAGGGCTTTATTTTATCCTCTATCATATTCAGAAGTAATGTTATAATATCCTTGGACAGTCTATACCTATTTTTGAATTCCACATCATGTAGAAATCAAAAGAGTTCATTCTTCTCCTAAGAGTTCGTGGCCTTGGGTTCTCATCTTCGCTAGAATTACTAGACATGCTTATATCCAAGCTGATATCCATAATTATTATCTACAATAAAAAAATAGATTCACCAATTGTTGCAAAAATGCTTGTTATTTCAGAGAAAACTAAATTATTAACGAAAACATATTACATCTCAAAATTGGGCAAAAATAAATGCCTTTTCATAAAAAATTATATATTAAAGACTATTAAATTATTTTCATACATACCGATAAAATTAAGATTTCCTTGGAAAATACATAGATTTCATTCATAAACAAGATTTCTTTCAAGTTAATTCGCCAAACAACACCGATTAGTTGACAAGTTCTTTGACACTAGTTTGACCACTGATTTAGCCTTAATTTGCGTTTCGGAAACTCAAAATGACGATTGACATACAATTTACCTGAAATATTTGACCACTGTGTCAACTGACAGCGTGGTCAAATTAACCTAGTTGACTATCCTTTCAGCAACTCAAATGGCAGTTGACCATAGATTTAACAGCTGATTAGTTGATTTCTATGATGATCATCGTTTCAGAAACCGGCCGTAAATCTTCGAATGGAAACGATCTAAACCACCCCCCCTTTCCCCGCTTTTCACTCATGATCAGTTCAAATACTATATTGAAATTCTTTTTGTTTTTCGAAAAATTTGCTACTTCTATCGACTTTTTACCTGTATAATTAAGTGTTATAGATCTATTCTGTTCTTTTTTTTCGTTTTTGGGATATATTAATGTTGAAGCTTGACTTAATAAGAATTAATTCAATATTTGGTCCACAATGTCAGGTTTGAAACCATTATTAACAGAGATTTATTTTATAGTATTTGTGTTACAATATTGTTGAAACACACAAACGGGGAAATTTTATTAAATAAGTTTATATTTAATCACATTCAAATTAAATGAAAATGGATTTCCCTCAAGTGAGGACCTCAATCATTCATACACCTTATATTTCAATAAAATAAATAATAAGATTCAGATTTCCACAAATTATTAGATAATTATTTGAAAATGAATTCCGCCAAGTAAACATCGATTCAATTAAACAATTAAATATGTATTTCAAGCTTTTTTTATATATGTAATGTTACTTATAATGAGGATTGGATCATTTTTGATAAATAACACTGTTCCTACTCAAGTGGTACTTCCAATATCGCCTCGTACCGTTTCACACGTGTACAGGACGTCATCCTAATAAATCCTGTTCCTTTTTATAGATAAATATGCTATTTATAGTAAGATACCCGCTCATAATCCCAAAGAAACCGCTTATTTCTAAAAGGTTTTATAGACTTCACTGAAACTAATAACAAAGAGAGACCGAAGGAATAAGGCAGCAGAGCTTCCGAATAGAATACATTTATATAAATAACGAAGGACAGAACGGCATTTTATATGTTAATGGTTCCCCATAGTTTCCCATATGTTTTCTACGATCGATTCCCTGAGTGCTATCAATCTCAATTTCAGTCGGAGGTTTTTTTCTTAACGTTGTGTTGAAGTCTCTCAGAGGACCGAAGCTGTGCCGCTGGATCGAGTGGGCTCTGTTTCATTTTATTGACAAAGAGCGAGATATTATAGCGCTAGGTGAATAATTTTTTGGCAATCTGGGAACTGTTATGATACGCCTATGACGTTTCAAATTTGAAAGAAAATTTCCTTTTGACTTAGACAAAATATGATTGGGCACCAGTTAAAATCAGAGAGGATTCAATTCAATTATTAAATAAAAGTTTCGAAAATTAAAAATAAACAAACTATATTAATTTCTATTTAAATCCAAATTCTCTTATTTAAATTCTTAACCTATGGTGAATACCAAAGATGATTCAATTTAATAACAAAAATGGTGGTACTTAATTAAGGAAATGTTAAAATTTGAACTCATATATCAGAAAATTGGGAGTGGCTGAATGTTTATATGATAGAGCAACATATACGAGGGTTTCAATAAATCATACACAGTTTTCCTGTTCGATTTAGAACAAACTGTTTTTTATAAAAATGTATCCAATTACTAGTAATGTCGGGCTGAATTCTTTTTGTGAGACTTCATTATACCGAAAAGATGTATTGCTTATTTATGGCTCCTCGCAATTCGCAATTTAAACATTTATTAAGATCTTTCATTGAGTAGGTATTAGGTACCTACTATTACGAAAATTTCATCTTTGTAGTTTATCATTTGTGTTAATTTGGTTGATAAGAAACTAAATATTTCGCCCATCTATAATATAAAAATGAATCGCAAAATGTGTTGGTAAGCGCATAACTCAACAACGCCTGGACTAATTTGGCCAAATCTTTTTTTAAAATGTTCGTTGAAGTTCAAGGATGGTTTTTACAGCGAGAAAAATTAGAATTATTGCTGGAAAAACCCTAAAAATAGCCCTTTTCTTTTTCCCATACAAATGATTTGTAACTAAAACGTAGTCAATTTGAGCTTTATTGCTACGGTATAAAGTTCATATTAAATTACAAGCACTCACTGTTGTCTAAGCAATGTAGGTGTGTTCCTAACGTCAAAGGTCATATCTATCAAAACAATGTGAGTGTGTGCGTTGGAGCACAGAATACATAGTTGGAGGAATTTAATGTCGCGTTCCGCAAACTCGCGTTTCTTTTGTATTAGTTTCGGCACGCGAGATAAAATGCATCAGTTTCCACGTCACTACATCAGTCAAACAAAAATCGCGTTACCAACAGTGTTTTATTATTTTTAATATCCAAATTTTAAATAAATAAAACAATTCGTACGGCTTAAAAGGATTTGACTTCAAGTCATATCAAATTAAAAAAAAAGTTGTCTGTTACCTAATCTACTAAGTTTGCTTTTGTCAACTGATACATGAAACAAATTCGTATATCGTGCTTTGTGCAGAGTGTTTAGTTAAATAGTGTTTGTTTAGTTCGTGATTAGTGAAAAAATAATTTATATTTGATATGCCTCCTATAAGACGAAGCAATTTAGGTAGAAGAACCAAGCTAACAAACCAAGCTAATTACCGATCTAATCGTACTGCACAAGAACGTGACGATTTTCGTCAAACATTGCCAGTGATTCCACGATCAATGCCAGCTGATGAACTCAATACATGTCTAAAGTCCTCCAATTTGTGGAAACATGTCAAAGTACTTCATTTAAGCAAGAATATGCGTGTCGAGTTGCAAAATGACCAATCTGGAAACATATTCTCTAAACAACTCATTGACATTGGTAATGGCAAATTTCCTATAGACATGTTGACTGGCTGCATTAACTTTCCTCAAAGTTTTTGTGAGTTAACTCGATCAAAAGATGAACTTATTCAGAAGGTGTTTCCAGGTGAATTACAGAAACCATGATTGGTTGAGGGAACGAGCTATACTAGCTGCAAAAAACATAGATGTAAATGAATTAAATTTCAAAATTCAAGATCAAATTACAGGCGAATTGAGGATATATAAATCAGTTGATTCGGCTACTAATCAAGATGATGTAGTCAACTATCCACCGGAATTTTTAAACTCGCTGGATTTGCCAGGATTGCCACCTCACAATCTTGAATTAAAGGTTGGCTCGGTGGTTATAATGTTGCGAAATATCAACCAACCGCGTCTTTGCAACGGTACACGGTTAGTGATAAAAAATTACTAAAAATGTGATAGAAGCAACTATACTCAAAGGAAAGTAAGAGGAGAAAGGAGAAGATACCGCGCATCCCAATGATTCCGACTGATGTGCCATTTGAGTTTAAACGACTACAGTTTCCAGTGCGGCTTGCTTTTGCTATGACTATAAACAAGTCCCAGGGGCAATCATTAAGTGTTTGTGGTGTTAATCTAGAAAACCCATGTTTCTCACATGGTCAATTGTATGTTGCCTGTTTCCGTGTTGGAAAACCATCAGATTTGTTTATCTATGCGCCAGGTAATCAAACAAAAAACATCGTATACCACAAAGCACTACAATGATAATAATAATAATTATGATTAAAATGATTAACAATAAAGCGATTACTTACCTTTAAATCCTTATATATGCTTTATTGAATTTGAATTTTTTTAAATACGTAGGCACAAAAATTGCCACATTACAAATCTTTTTGACAGGACGAAGTCTGTCGGGTCAGCTAGTTGATAATAATAAGAACTCGTTCAATTTTTCGTCTATTCGACTTTTCATGACTTTTAATTTTTCTTTATCTATGACGAACAGAATTCTGAATAATAATTAATATTTTTAAATCGGAAAAATTAACAGTTTAATGTCATGAGATACTGGTATAAAAATAGCAGGTAGTAATCGAGAGCTAAGCGTTCTATTCCTTCTCTGAAGAATCGATATTTCGATACACTTATCGAAAATAAAATTGTTTTTCTGTTGAGTTCAAAGCTCCCATAAAATACCATCATATTTCGTAAGAGGTGACAAAGACGCCACCGCGTCATAAAACACTCTGTAATTCCATAATTTACGGCATCTGTGTACTACTATGAATCAGTACATCGCCTCAGCCCTCATTTACCCCTATCTCTGTCGTTTTTGTGCCGGTGACCAGGACCAGGACCTCTTTGTATTTGTCGCGTGACTCGCGTGGTCCTCATCGATGCAAAGTGGAACATTTGAATTGAGGTGGTACATTGTATAAAAATGAGCCACTCTTACATTTCCTCGTCGTGTACAGGACAAATGAGCCGCCTCTTGTTAGAGGTACCCAACACTTGTGCTAGAAATTGGCAACAATGTCAACCCCACACCAGGCAGGGATCTCAAGTGGAGTACCTCAACTCTGCCATAAAAAATGAGATTAACAAGATTTTTTCCCAAGACATTCCTTCTTATATATCTCAAGATCAACGAGTCTAAATCCAACGGTGAAACCGTCCACAACGAATGCACATATTTACAATAAATCGATAAAACATTCACGTAGCAGTTTATTAACAATTCCCTAACAAAGGGTGATCCTTCGAAACGCAAAACACATCAACAGTATTCCCCATTGAGATCTATACAATTTTGCATGCGTTTGAACCTTGGAAGTGCTTCGTGTTCCAAATTTTGTTGGATTTGGCTCATCTTGAAACACCCATCCAGTCGACTGCTGTTTACTTTCAGGCTCATACGCGTAAATCCACGATTTATCACCTGTCACGATGTCATAGACGTGCTTCGAAGCACCGTGATCGTATTTTCGGAGCATTTCTTTCGACACGAGCCTTTTTTTGAGCCATTGACAAATTGTGTGGGATCCAATGCGAACAAATTTTTTTGACGGTCAAATATTCATGCCATTTTGAATGTTGGCTGGTCCCACTAATGCCTAAGGTTCTTTCAATCATGACGATTTTCTGGGCCAGATGAATCTTTCAAGTTACTGTAAACAACACAAGTAGTGCTCGTATTCTCAAAAATGTCAAGCTTTACGATAGAGTTGGCAGATTGCAACACTAGGGTTGTCCAATCCAGAAATTATAAGGCAACCCTAGTATTGATCAACAAATTTTCATAATAATTTAATTGGCAACCCACTTTGGGACACCAAACATATTCCTAGTGAACAAAAACCAAACTTAATTTTTTTTCAACTACACGCCTTTTTTTCAATTACAGTCTAGCATAGTATGCAATCTAAACCGAATATGTTCCAATACATATGATATTGTTGAAATTCAATTAATCTTGAATTAACTATGAAGTATGTACAGGGTGGTCCAATTAGTGGCATCAACAATTTATTTAGACTCAGATACCTTCTGAGATGTTGTCAATTGGATCAAGGAGGTTTGATAATTAGTAACCTAGGCCCAGGGATGATGGACCGATATGTTAACTTAACGAGTATGTGAAGATTATTGAAAGAATAAAGTAATTGAGAAACACTCCTTCATCGAGGACCCAGGTGTCTCCGATGCTTGTTGTAGCGGGAGAAAAGATAAATCCACTCCTGACTATGTACAATTCTAACAAGACGATTAGTGTGAAGTAGAATATGCGGTTACTTATCGAACATTTTCCTCTAAAAGCAACTAATGAAGTGTTACTTAGTCGCCTTATAAGAAATGAACATCATCCTTAAAACGTTGCTTCATTAATGCTATCTAGCGCTCTTTAATACTATTTAACCATGTTCGAAGGTTATTGGAATGTTGTCAACCTGTACTATACAAGTGCGTCGACTACGTGAGTGAAATTGTGATATGAAAGTTTATTTCAAAGTTTTCATTGTGGAAATTTGTAATTATACAGAGTTATTCACTGCGAGAGGTTTATAGAAATCTATTCGGAAACAGTCATTACTCTCTTAATTTGAATGGCTCACCCAGTATATTAATAAAAATAATAATAATATTCTTTATTTGATGACGAGATATTGTTGATGATGGAGCTCGTGTTGATTGATTGTTTGGGCTATTACCATCATCTATTGTGGATGTAATATTTTCCGACGTTTCGATAGACATCTTCTATATTTATCAATGAGAAAAGTAAAAAACCTTTTGAAAATGATCAATTTTCAAAAAATCAATATTGACAGAAGTCATGAAAGAAATTGAACGATGTTATATACTCATCTGTGATTGGATGATCTTTTTAAGTTGGATCGAACTATCGGCGTCCAAACTTCTGGCAGATCTATAGATGGAGCACTTATGGAATCTGTTGTTATTTTCATGAATGCTGCTTCTTTGATTTTTCTTCTTGCAAGTTTTTCTTCTTTGGATATTATTGATGCTTCATCCCACTTTATACGATGATTCTCATCTACAGCATGTTGGACCAACCTGGATTTGTCGCTGTCTAGTACTCGTAGAAGCTTCTGATGTTCTTTTATTCGTACATTCAGAGGGCGTTTAGTTTCTCCGATGTAAGATCTTCCGCACTAATTCATATATGCAGTTCTTTGTCCTTTGTGTCTCATTATTAGGCTTAACTTCTGTAAGTTTAGCTCTGATAGTGTCTTGAGTTTTGAATGCAGTCGTTATGTTGTATCTATTTCCAATTCTTCTCATTTTCTCCGACAAACCTTTTACATAAGGTATTACGGTTTTAATGGTCTGATTTATATCTGTTGGTTCAGGTTGACTTTCTCTTGTTCGTCTAGCTTTTTCTAATATCTTTTTGGGGTAGCCATTGCTTCTAAGAGTTTTCGAGATGTTATTTATTTCTTCATTTTGGTCTTCTTCAGTGAAACAAATATTTATTGCTCTATCAAATAAACATTTTGCTACTCCCAATTTAGTGTTTAGTTGATGGTTTGAATCAAAATGTAGATATTGTCCTGTGTTCGTTGGCTTTTTATACACAGTGGTTCTTGGGATTCAATTTTGTTTATGTACGAGTACATCTAAGAATGGAAGTTGTCTGTCTTTCTCGATTTCCATTGTGAATTTAATTGATTCCTCTTGATTGTTTAGATATTGAAGGAATCCATCTATAGTGTCTCTTCCATGTTGCCAAATAATGAAAGTATCATCTACATATCTTTTCCATAGTTTGGGTTTAAGTACATATTTTTCTAATGCCTTCTGTTCGAAAATTTCCATATATAAATTAGCTAAAATTGGTGATAGTGGTGAACCCATGGCCATTCCAAATTCTTCTTGATAAAAGATGTCTTCAAATTGGAAATATGTTGTTTCAATACAAATAGAAAGCATTTCCATAATTGCATTCACCCTTAGTGTAGTTCTTTCACTAAGGGTTTGATCTTCTTCAAGCTTTTCCCTAAATATGATAAGTGTTTTATCTGTCGGAATATTAGTGAACAAACTGGTGATGTCGAAGCTGACCATAACGTCTTCTTCCATGATTTCTTGATGTCTCATTATTTCTATGAAGTGTTTCGTGCTTCTTATCATCGATGTTGAATTACTTTTTAATGGTGATATAATTTTCAGCAGAAATTTAGCCAATTGGTGGCATGCTGAATTTCTTGAACTCACAATTGGTCTTAGAGGAATATTTACTTTGTGTATTTTGGTACACCATATAAAAGTGGTGGTTTACTGAAGTGAGGTGTAAGTCTTGATCTAACAAATTGATCTGGAAATTCATTTCGATGTTTAATAAGGATTTTGTAAATCTTGTTTTCAACTGTGGTGGTAGTGTCCTTTTTTAGTCTTTTGTATTTTCCTGCTTCTAATAATTCATTGATTTTTGGATTATAAGAGCCAACATCTAGAATTACAGTGGCGTTTCCTTTGTCTGCTGGAAGTATCTTTATAGAACTATCCGAGTTAAGATCTTTTAATGCCCTCTGTTTAGCTTTATTTAAATTGGGTAGAGGTGTTTTGTTATTCCTGTCTAACAAGGTTCTGATTTTCCATCTGTACTCTTCGGCTTTCTCAGGTTCTCGAATTTTCTGTGCAGTTTCTTCTGCCGCCAACATGATTTCAATTTTTGGTATCGTCTTAGGGGCTATAGAGAACTTGAGACCCTTGTTGAAGAGAGATATCTGATCTTCACTTAGGTTCTTATTAGATAAATTGATCACGGTTTTTGAATGATCTAAGGGTTCATATTTTCTTGACTCCTTCATAAGTTTCTCCATTTTCCTTTTTTGGACTTGTTTTTGTTGTTCATATATTTTTTCATAGCTATGTTTAATAGCTCCCAGAATATTTTCATAATCTTCAGAATAAGTTTTTGATTGGATGCTAAATCGAAGGTTCTCGTATGTTGTGAGTAATTTGGCTTTGTTGAATCGATGTTGATTCAGTCTTTCTTTCATAAGGGCTTGACTTGTCCGTTTTGAAATCCTATCTGCTCTATAACTTTTCACAGGGAGTTTCACTCTGAGACCTTTGGGAATTAGGTTTCGATCTCTTGCAAGATGGATGAATGTCAGATGGTTTCATTCCTTTGCCAATTTTATGCTGGTTCTTTCATAACTTCTAACTTCTTGAAACAATTCGGGCCCATACCGAATTTCTAGTTGATGACGAGATATTCTTGATGATGGAGCTCGTGTTGATTGATTGTTTGGGCTATTACCATCATCTATTGTGGATGTAATATTTTCCGACATTTAGATAGGCATCTTCTATCTTTATCAAGGAGAAAAGTAAAAAACCTTTTGAAAATTATCAATTTTCAAAAAGTCAATATTGACAGAAGTCATGAAAGAAATTGAACGATGTTATATACTTTATTTCAGGTAAAGTGTATACATGTAATACAGTGAACACTCGAGATGAAACTGGGTCAATTTTAAGCAGCAGCTTGAAAATGAATTTCTTGTATTGTTGTAGGGTACATTCCCTTCCCAATTTATGTGCTATCTTGTTATAATATCGAATGCACCTATATGCAGGTGCTTTTTCGGTGAGGCTAAGTCTGTGCTGTGGGAATTTTATTGCTGTTGTTCTTGTATTATAATTACTTGGTGTTTTCTCTTCAAAGTAATGCATATTTTCAAAAGTGATAATCAAGCATTCCTGCATATGTATAGCTGGTGCAATTAATGAATAATTCTTTTTCAATATTTCACTACACGACTCCATTCTCTTCATCTACCAGATTGTACGTATTGTTCTCTTTTGAATCTTCAGCATTCTGTCAACGTTATGTGAGCTACCATAGAACATGATGCCATACCTCATCTTCGATTCCAATACTGCTTGGTAAATGGTTGTCATTGACATAAGTTCCAGGTATTTACCGAGTACCTACCCCTAGAGAGTAGCAGATAGAACTCAATTGAGCACAAAGGTTGGTGATGTGTTCACTCCAATCAAGAGTTTCCTCCAGTTTGAGACCTAGGAAATTACAATATCCAATCAGATTCCAAGAGGAGTTGCAAAGTTGAATATTTGCTGGTGTTTGGAAACCTGAATGAACTGTTTTGAATAGCTCTGCATTTATTTTTTTAGCATTCATGCATAAACAATTCCACTATTAACAGCTGTATGGAAAAACTTCAAAGACTAACAGATGTCACTGTGGCATGGATGAGACGCTGGAGAATTCAAGCAAACCCTACAAAAACAAGACTTCTGATTTTTCACCACAAAATCAAACCCAACTCCAAAACGATCCTAATTGGAAACTGCACAATTACACCTACCAACATGTGTAAATATCTTGGCATCAAAGTAGATCACAAATTAAATTTCAAAACCCACATAAAAACACAAAAGAAAGCAGCCATCACTCGAGCAGGACATTTTAGATCACTCACATATAAGAAACTAGGAATCAGTACCAAAACAGCGACCACTATATACAAGATGATATGCAGGCCCTTATTGGAGTATGGACACACAGTATTCTCGAATGCGCCAAAGTCAACAACGAAAGACATAGAAGTTGCAGAAAGAACATGCCTTAGAAAGGTCACAAAACTGAGACACCCAAACAATTCACTCCACAACCCTTCTAATCAACTACTCTACGAGACTACAGAAGTGGAACCGATACTAGAAAGACTTGAACACCTCAACAGAAAATTCATCACCAACCAGAATAACATAAATATTATTAACCCACTTATTCACAGCTATCAAGGTACAACACCACCAAAAGCAAAACTACCAGCACTCCCAGTTTTTGAATACTTAAAATCATTACAATAAAAACAGAGATCTTTGTAAATGAAAATGTATTTAACTGGCAGGAAGACTTAGGTCGATAGCCTTTTGATTGTACTTATGATCAATAAAGTTTATCTCTCTCTCTCTCTCTGCATAAACCATTTGCTTCAAACCATTCGCCTGCTTACAGGAGGGTTGATTTTGCAAGTTTACACGTTTCTGGGAATGTCTTGGCCATTACATTACATTATTTATAGACCCGATACATATCCCCATTGTAATATCAATTTGTTTTCTGAAAACAGAAAGTTCTTCAAAAACTAACAGCTGAAAATGCTCATTTCGTAATTGCTGGTGATTTCAATATAAATTTGCTGGCGAATGACCATGATAAACAGAAATTTATTTCAATATTTGAAGGATTTGATGCTTGTTTCACAATTCTTGAACCAACTCGGGTTACACATAACTCTTCCACATGTATTGATAACTTCATTACAAACTCGATTGAGTATGACACTCATGTTGTTCCGTCTCATTTGTCTGACCACACCGCTCAACTTTTTTCGTTCACATTCAATAAAATTCCAAAGGTAATAAAGAAGCAAATTCGCCTCATAAACGACTTTACTATGGAAGGTTTTTTGGAGGGTCTATCTGCAGTGAACTGGAATGATCTTTCAATCTACCAAAACACAGTAAATGTCGATCCGATGTGGGACATATTTTTCAACAAATATAAGTCCATATTTGACAGATCATTTCCTCTTGTTACGATCAAAGATACAGAAAAAAAATGTGGACACATCTCCAGATATAGGGAATCTGAAAAACCAATTGGATTACCTGTACCTGATTTCTCGTTACTGCTCGGAATCTCTTGATCTTTACCGCAAAACGAAAGCTTTATATGATGAAAGTCTCAACATGAATAGGAAGAAATTCATAAGTGATCATATCAGAAGTTCCAAAAATAAATCCAAAGCGGTTTGGAGTATGATATATCAAATCACGGGATGTAAAAATGATACTCAAAAAGGATTGTTAAGATCCAATAATCCCCAGAAACTTGCAGAAGATTTCAATAAGCATTTTACTAACGTCTCCTCCTTATTGATATCTCCTAGTCCAGATTCTACTCAATCTGCTCCGGTAGCTGATTGTATTCATCGGAATTTGAGTTTTTTTTTTCTTTTCGAGGTTACATCAGATGAGATTGTCGGGGCTGGAAGGGGAATGACAAATAAAAGTTCTTCTGGTTTTGATGAGATACAGATATGACTATTATTAAAAAGTCTATTTCTATAATAGCGCTGCCAGTAGCCCGGAGTTTTCCCGAAGTCTCTGAAGAAAGCTATCGTGAAACCTTTATTCAAGAGAGGA